>VSMD01128273.1:0-12669 GCA_008750895.1 Mirza zaza | reverse complement strand
TATAGACTTTTTCTCTCAGACTACCCAGAGGTGGGATCTAGCTGGTGGTAAAAAGATAACCAGGAATAAAAAGCCTTTGAGTCTGAGATCCAGTGCTGCCTGGATTACCCTCATGAAATTCCAAGTAGCGAGTCCAAGTAGGCTGCAATGCAAGTTCCAGCAGTTTCCACGATTTTCTTTTGCTGCTGTACTCGATTCATGGGGATGAAAGTAGAGAAGGAGATCACTGGAGGAACAGTTCCAATTAGGTCTCTCTAACACATTTAGTCGATATTTAAAGGCAAATCTTAGGAGTCCAATGATTACTGATACAGATTTATTTTTGTGAAAGTGCTGCATTGTTCTGAACACTCTGCTCTTTCCTCCCCTGGGCCTGCTAGTGGTTCAGTAAGCATGCACGTGCCATGCACAAACTCCACCTAACACAGCGGTGACTTCTTTTTGGAGAATACGAAGAGGAACTGCCTTTTTTATGAGATTATGATTTATCTAATGTATTTGTTTCTATAAATTGTTAAATATATCAATCTTTTAGCAGATTTGATTTGTAAATATTGGTAATATATTCTGGGTATTAGGTCACAAAAGCAATAAACCCTTTCTGCAGCCTCTTAGTACTTGGACATGTGTATTTGCTGAAAATCATATATTCTCTCCATTTTTCAGAGTCAACTGAGGAATCATGAGAGGGAGCAACACAGTCTTCCAGACACCGTGTCAGTAGCAACTTCTAACGAGTCAGGAATTGCCAGTGATACTACCGATGGAAAGTGTGTGCAGGAAGGTATCTGTGTGTTAATATTTTTTTTATACAGGCTGCAGTAACTAGCATATGAAGTAAAAATGCCCTTACTTGTCCTGTGGGTTATTTTCATGACTGAAGTATACAAGTTCTCCCCTATTTTTACATTATGGATGTGAGTGAATCTTATCTCTGTTTCTGAGGAAATGCCGAATGCTAAATGAAGTAAATTATCACTAGGTCCTAGGTAAGAAACACTAGATTAGTAAGGACTCAGCTTCAGCTGTGTAGGTAGATAGTGCCGTTGAAATTCATGCTGTCTTGTACGAGCTAAGCTACAGCATAGACGCTTGGAAGGTGCCGTACCAGCAAGCGGGAGAAACTGTAACAGAGAAAGAAAACCCCTCCTCTCCCTCTCTCGGTACCAATTGACCTACTGAGAATAGAGCTTTTGCAGATGGTAGGCCCCCACCTCAAACTTTAACTGAGCCTTCCTGCTGTGATCTTATTCTTATCCAAGCATGACTGCCAGATTTCATCTGCATTATTTTAAAAAACACACACACAAGATCTTTTTATGTACTAGTTAGGTACCAGTCGGCCAAGTTTGTGGTAATAGGAATATTAGAATCAAAAGATTTAATTAGAGTTCCATGAAAAGGCGGATGCCACATCCGGAGAATTAGGGATAAAGTGTACTAAGCTGTGCTTCCTTGCTTCGGCTCACTTAAATTGATATACTTTAAATGTCTCGAGTGTAGCACATAGTGTTTATGGGAAATAAAACATATTGGGGTGACTTTCCTTTTTAGATTTGCTAAGAATTAAAGTTAGAAACGACTACAGAGTGAAATGTTTTACCATAATGTTTCATTAAATTATACCCCAGAAAGCATAACTGATTCTAGAATGTTTCTGAAAGAACTGATTTTGACACCACTGTAGCACCAAAATTCCCTTGTCAAACAGATGTCATCCCTGTAAAACTATCCAAAACAAAAGGAGTTTATGACATAGCATCTGTTTCTGCGATAGATGGCTGAGCTAAAACAGTTTTGTTTCCTCTTTACAAAATAGCCCTAAATGCCTCCTTTTATTTTAATTCATTATGTTTCCATATCCCCTTTAAAGGAGACATTAAAACATTTGATATGATTGGACCATAAATCCCTAATGAAGGAATAAAGTACGTGCTGCTCAGTAGCACCACCTGCAGTTAATACTAGCGCTAGAATATGGCTTTCCTAGCACCAGCTTAACAAAAATTTTTGACTTCAAAAATCAAAAATAAAACCGTCTAAATGAGTTAACAGATTAAAATTCACAATTTTAATAAAAGGATTAAGATGTCAACTCAAAATTAAACCACTTCCAGCTCTACAGCATTAGTGTCTATTCACCACATTCCATTTTGCAACATCTTTTCTTTGTGGGTCGTACTTTTTTTCTTAGGGATAAACGTATGGATTTTAAACTGCTTGTGGTACCTTTTTTCACCCCACGTGGCTCCATTTGCTTTTTTCTGTCACGGTACTAACAGTTCAGATGACTATCTTCCTTCCTACTTACACATGGATGGGTACTTTATTAATTCATTATTAGATATTTTGGAATCTGGTTGTCAGGCTAAAGAACAAATTTTTAGCTTATAAAAAAGGTAATAATAATTTATGTTTTGTTAAAGCTTCTTTAACCATTTAGTAAACTTATTAAACTAGAAGGGAGATGTGTGCCTCTGTGGTCCCTGTTTCTGCCATTATGATAGCACAGATGCCTTAGGGTATGTATGTTTTCAACTTAGAGATTGGGTATAATTGTGCATCAGACGTTCATTCGGCCAACTGGCTTGGCATGCCTGTGTTGAGCTGGATGCTGAGCTATGAACTGGGAGTACAATGAAGGGCGTCACTGCCCTTGAGGAACCCAGTCCAGAAAACAGAGCTGGACTGAAGGGTACAACAGCAGAAACCACCAGAGCTCTAACAGAACCATGGCCAAAGCACTTTCATATGGTCTTCCTTCATGAAATTCAATTAAATAGTTTTTTATTAGAAACCTATAATTTACCAAGCCCTGGGGATTCAGTATAAACAAAACAAGCGCATCCTTGCCCTCAGGGAATCTACAGCTTAGTGACAGGGCAGAGACTTTACCTGGACATGCCAGTAATGTGCAGACTTTGGTGAAGGAAAAACACTGGACTTATTAAACCACAGCATGAGGTTCTAGTATTTCCATCTTGTAGATGAGAAAACCGAGACGCCAAGAGGTAAAATAATTTACCCATGATCATACTGGTAGTAAGTGGCAGAGCAAGGACTAAGCCCAAGTTTTTGAACTTTAAATCCAATATTCTTTCCATTGGAAACAGTTGCGTGAAGTAGCACAGGCTCTCATTCTGTGCTATATTAAGTTTTTCCATCTGTCAGTTTTATTAGTTGTCATTGATCTGTAATATTTCTCACACAAAACCATTATCCAATATTTCACACTTCATTTTTTCAGGATTTTTTTAAAACTGTATTTGGAACAGTGCCATTTATAATCAAGTCCAAGTTTTTAACCTACCAATTAAGAGCAATACTTAGATTATAATTATGATTAGTGTGTATATTAATGTTGTAGATTTATACCAGGAAATTAGGACATTTTGTTCTGCCTGGCAGTAGTTATTAGCAAAAGAAAATTTCAATTTTAGAAAGCTTAAATTTAACTTAAGGATTTTCTTTGTTGAAATTTCAGTGTGGGTTTTCTTTTGTACCATTAATTTTTCTTTTGTGCACTATGTACTAGCGTTCCACCTAAGCTTTCTTCCTGCCAAGGGACACGCAGTTCTTCCTGCTCTGCTCGCTCTTGAGCCTCCTTGCTTGCTTTTTTTCTGAACGCGAAGCAGTCAGGATGTGAGCAGCCTGTGGACTGTATGCCGACAGAGAGCAAATAAAACATTGAGTATCTTTAGGAAACACTTTCATACAATCAGATCATTCAGTTTGTATTGTCACAAGCCTAGCCCGACTTTAATTACTCAGCCCTCTTGTTGCAGAGTGAGTTTAGTAGCATGGCCTATTTGCATTGGATCTATGTTTCCTGTATTTCAGAGAACTACATATTCATGTTAGTCATAACCTTTGTCTCTGTATCCTGTCAGTTTACTAGATAGAATTATACTACATTATATAGCACTTAATAATTTACAGGTGCTTTTTCTTCCATGTTGCAGTTGGCTGACATTTAGTTGTAAAGAAAGAAAACCTACAGGGTGAAAAAGCTTTAGGCTTTTTATATTGAGTTTGTCATATGTGCTTCATAGTCACACTTTATAATATTGGATTATAGTATTAAATTACAGCTTGTTAGAGAATCACTGTTTCCTTAAGACAATATATCCAGTATTGATTATAGTAGCACCTATTTGTTGATACTGATCAACAGCATGTCTCTGGTTAATGTAGCTGCTACACAGTCAGCAGGAAGCAAGTTCATTATAATTTAGAATTTTGTACAAGGTTATGCAGAAATTAACCCAAATTATCTAGGTTTATGGGTTAGAGATGATGTTCAGTTTATATCAACTGATGCAGGAGAACCTGTAAAACCACTTCAAACTTGTTAAATTTAAACAGCGAGAAAGCCTTGACTGAAATGTTACTACTACTATGTGGTGTAAATGTTCATTTATAATGGAATGTAAATGCTGTCATTTAAATCTTAGGAAAACATGCTGCTAAAACTCTGAAATACTTTGTCTAGGGAATAAGTCTTCAGTCCAGAAACAGTATAGATGTGATGTGTGTGACTATACAAGTACAACATATGTTGGTGTGAGAAACCACAGACGAATCCATAATTCTGATAAGCCATACAGGTAAGTGTGACAATCCTAGAATTTTAATTACTTACATTAAAATATTTTATAGTAATGAAATAAAGCAAAAATAATGAAAAATTCATAGCACTTACTGAAACACAGGTTAAGAACCAAGAAACTTTTACTGGTTTTATAAGTCTTGTTTACCTTGTTAAGGAACATGAACTTTGAGTCTTGGGACAAAATAGAGCTTTTGTCCAGTTAAAATACAAGAAGATGCTTTATCTGTCAGATTCATGTTTTTGTTTCATTCGGATATAAATTATCATGGCAATTTTCAGTGCTTTAGAGTACATTTCAGTAATTTGGCTGTTAGGTACTCAGTACTCCAGCAAAAGATCCTTAAAACTTGAAGGCAGCAGGGCGTGGTGGCTCATGCCTGTAATCCTAGCACTCTGGGAGGCCGAGGCAGGAGGATCAGTCAAGTTCAGGGGTTCGAAACCAGTCTGAGCAAGATAAAGACCCTGTCTATACTAAAAATAGAAAGAAATTAATTGGCCAACTAAAAATATATAGAAAAAATTAGCTAGGCATGGTGGCGCATGCCTGTAGTCCCAGCTACTCGGGAGGCTGAGGCAGAAGGATCGCTTGAGCCCAGGAGTTTGAGGTTGCTGTGAGCTAGGCTGACATCACGGCACTCTAGCCCAGGCAATAGAGTGAGACTCTGTCTCAAAAAAAGAAACAAAAAACACTTGAAGGCAATAAAATTTTCTATGAAAGATTCTAGTTTTGAAAATTAAGCTGTCATGTGTAGGGTAGGTCATTTAGTTTGATTTGTCACAAAAGCAAATTCAAATATGTATTTTCAGAAAACAGGTATTCTCAGTGAATTAAGGTAGGCTGATAAACAGAAATCATTATTTCTTAAATAAACTTTGCCTCTTGAGAGTAAACTATTTGTTGTTTTTGTACAGTAAAGGTACAAGAGTTTGTCCAGCAGTCACAGAGTAGTTTGTTCTCCCTGTAGCCCTGGGGGGACACCAGGGTCCACACAGTGCTAACCCAGTCCCCTTGACTGACAGTAGTAGGCCCACGGGCATGAATTCTTTTAACCCCTCTGGCAAAACTTGTTTCACGTTTTAATTCTCTCTCCAGGTTTTGTAAGTATGACAAGTGTGTGAAAGTTACTTTATTAATCTAAATGAAAATCTAAGAGTGTGCCAAAAAGGTCATTATTTGATTCTGTAGTGTGGCACTCTCTCTATATATATGGTTTTAAATATTTAATATGTGCTTAATTTGCTACCCAGCAGACTTATTTATAATTACTCTTCAGACAGTGCCTGTTTGCAAAGTCTTACAGCTCTGTGGAAGGTATTTGACCTTACCTGGGTGTCTATTTCTATTTCAAATGTTTTCAAAACTGGAATCCCTAAGAAATTTTTGCCCCAGAGTACAATGAAGACCATTATTAACATCAACTCAGTGCCATAAAATTCTGGATAAGGAATGATAGGTGAGACTGAACGCGTATCCATTCATAGTTTACCCTGGGAAATGTTTCGAGGAAAGTGATGGAAACGGCACGTTAGTTTACCAGATAGGAGGAAAAAGCTTTGTGTCAAATTCATGTGACTTTGGCAAGAATAAAATAACATTTTTCTGAGTGTAGAATTATTCTGTTCTTTCATTTATTGAGAAATGTTTATTGAACAAATACTGTGTTCCAGGGGCTGTGCTAAGTCCTTGAACTACAATCATAACAAAAAAGGCCTCGTCTTTGCCATCGTGGAGTTCATAGACAATAAACAAGTGAACTCTAAAGCACATAATCGTGATAAATGTATGAGAGGTCCATGATTAATTCTGGTTCTATAGAGGAGAGTTTCACATCTACCTGAATAGATTAGTATTACAGCTTAAAGATTCATTTTGATAGCTTTCAGTGTCATAGGGATGTTTTCTTAGGTTCTTAAAATATTCACAGACTCATAGGATTGGTTGCAGTTGTCCTAGGATCTTCCTAGGCAACATCCTATGAGAATCCTCTTCGTGTAACATCTGAGAAGTCTCAGTTTGTTAGTTTTCCAAATTTATTCACACCCCTCTTTGTCAGTGGTTTTGGCCTGAGTGTTTTTGTCTTAGAAAAAAATGTCATACCTTCCTCCAAGTAATTATCACCACTTTTTTCTCATAAGTCTTATTTTCTAATCTTGTGAGTTCCCTTTTCACCCTCTTTAACTAGGTATTTATTTTCATGGGATTTGCACTCTGCAGAGTATTACGGGTTAATATGTTCTATTCCAATATGTTCCCAGGACTTTCTCTTCATTGTCACATACTGTTTGCCTTAAGCTGAGCTAGTAAGCATAGCCTTCGTAATGTCTGATTTAATCTAAGGATTGCAGTAGTTTTTCTGGTTTATTTCACATCTGTTTCATTCAGTTATGTAACCTGGTGTGCTTTTGGTCAGAGTTAGGGCTTGTTTTGTGAGTCCTTACCCTATGCATTTCAGATTTTCCCTAAATTTTAAGAAACATGCTCACAAGCAGCAGTGGTGAATTTCTTACAGAGCAAGCATGAGTTGTTGCACAACTTCTAGACTTTGTCCAAGGGCACAAAAGGTTTATCCTCTATTTTAATGTGCCTGTTTTGTAATATAATGGATTTTATATGGTGGCAATACCTGTTCCTTTGTTTTTTCTACTGCCATTCCAGTCCTTCACTGGCCCCGTCTCTGCGTCTAGGCAGTATACCTTCATATAGGCCTGACTGGGGGCAGATAATCCTGGGATTGAGTCCAAGCTCTCACACTGGTGGGATTTGTGACCTTGAACAAAACTGTTTCACCTCTCTGTGCTAGGTTTAGTCATTTATAGAGTGAGGGTGTTGCAGGCTGTGAGGATTAAATGCAGTACCATGTAAGGCACTAGCACATAATAAACAGCCAGTAAAGGGTAGCTGTCTAATAGTTACTGGGCCCAGCTTTTATTCTTATCCTTTCACAATGATTCATTGTCTAACAAAAAAAGGAGAGAGAGAGAGAAGAAAAGGCTGTTTGACCTCCATCATTTGGGAAATGAAGAATAATTCTGTTCCTGGGTAGGCAGGCACAGCCTGCTGTACAAGACAGATGCTGTGCCCCATATTGTCACTGCTGAGGTCCGTGTGCCCGTCACAAATTCATGACCTGCAGAATCCCTGAGCAGTGTCCTAACTGAATCAGACCTGGAAACTAACCAGGTGCGGCCCCAGGCCAAGGAAATGGGATTGTTTGACCAGCATCTTTATCTCCTTGGGGTTCTGAGACTGAAGGTAACCAACATTAGCAATGGGAGAAACCTGCAAAAAAAACTCAGTCCCAAGCTTTTCAGCCAGGTTGTTAAAAGTCTCATGTTTCGGTGTCGGCTTTCTTTTGGTTGCCAAAGTAGCCTTACATGAGGAAATAATTTTCCATACTGATATAGGTGGGTTTTTTTTGGATGACTCAGAAATTGTGTTCATTTTGGCATTCCAACATTTTGGGCCAGTGGTGGCCTTATTTACACGGCTACTTGAGGAGACCAGCAATTGAGTTGTTAGGGTGTTCACGTATGTCCTAGTGTCACAGGTGTGACTTTGCTTAGATAGACTTGAATAATTGAAGTACGAAATGGCTCCATCATCAAGAGCACCGGCAGTTCCACTAAAGGAGCAAAACAAAATTGTGGCAGATGATGTCGTGATAAATGTGCCCATGCTGCTGCCATTCTTTTGTCAATACCGTTTTGTTTTGGTTTAGATTTTTTGCGCTCAGTGGATGGGGTTCCGTAGGAAGAAGAGATTTATCCTAAATGGAAACGTGGGTGGTACTGGTCTGTTGGTGAGGTGGTTAGAAATGATTTGTTAGACATAGCCTCTGATTTTAAATGTGATCTTCTTTTTTTTAATACATTTTATTGTATATATTTGAGGTTTATAACATAATGTTATAGGGTACATATAGATGGTAAAATGGTTACTATAGTGAAGCAAATTCACCTGTCATCTGCCATAGTTTACTTATTTTTGTGACAAGAAGAGCTAAATCTACTTATTTAACAAAAATCCCTAATACTGTAAAATTTTAACTATAGTCCTCATGTTGGACATTAGATCTGCAGTCCCCAGCCCCCAGGCCATGGCCCGGTACTGATCTGTGCCCAGTTAAGAAAACAGGGTCGTGCATCACTGCCTGAACTCTGCCTCTGCGTGGGGCCCCCACCCTTCCATCTCTCCACCTCCCCCACCTGCTGTTTGTGGAAAAATTGTCTTCCATGAAACTGGCCCCTGATGCCAAAAAGGTTGGGGACTGCTGCATTGTATCTCTAGGCAGGTTCATCCTGCATATCTGCCGTGTTGTATCCTTTGGCCTACCTCTCCCCATTTCTTCCCCCTCTCTCCAACCCCAATAACCACTATTTTATTCTCTATCTCTGTATTTGACTTTTCCTTTTTTAGGTTCCGCATATAAGTGAGATCATGCAGTATTTGTCTTTCAGTGTCTTGCTTATTTCACTTAACATGTCCACCAGGTCCATCCATGTGATAATAAATGGCAGGATCTCCTTTTTTAAGGCTGAATGATATTCCATTGTATTTTTACGCCACAACTTCTTTATCTGTGCATCAGTGGACACTTAGGTTGTTTCTGTATTTCAGGTGTTGTGCTTAATGCTGCAATAAACATGGGAGTGCAGATATCTATACAAGGTGGTGATCTCTTCTCCTTTGATTATATACCCAGAAGAGGGATTGCTGGGTTGGGTGGTAGTTCTAATTTTAATTTCTTTATGAACTTCCATGGTGTCTTTCATGACTGTACCAATCTACATTCCCACCAACAGTGTGCTAGGATTTCCTTTTTCCCCCACACCCTTGCCAATACCTGTTATCAGGTTGGTTTGTTTGTTTCCCTCCTCTACCCTGAAGGAACTGTTATCTTTTTGGTAATAGCTATCCTAATTGGTGTGAGGTGATAATTTCATAGTGCTTTAATTTGTACGTCCCTGATGATTAGTGATGTCGACCACCTTTTCATATACACCTTGGCCATTTTTATGTCGTCTTTGGAGAAACACCTGTTCAGATCTTTTGTTCATTTTTCAATCAGGTTATTTGTTTTTCTGCTATTGAGTTGCAAGAGTTCTCTATAAATTCTGGATACTAACTCCTTATGCAGTTTGCAGATATTTTTTGTTGATTGCCTTCTCTACGGCACAGAAGCATTTTAGTTTGATGTAGTCCCATTTATTTATTTTTGCTTTTGCAGCCTGAGCTGTTGGTGTCATATTCAAAAGATCACCGCCAACACCGATATCAAGGAGATTTTCCCCTAAATTCTCTTCTAGCAGTTTTTGGGTTTTGGTTCTACATTTAGGAACTTTATCCATTTGGAGTTGATTTCTGTGCGTGGTGTGAGATGCAGGTCCGGTTTCATCACTCTGCGTGTGGACATCCAGTGTTCCAGGCGCCGCTTGTTGGAGAGACTGTTCTTTCCCCATTGTGCCCTCTTGGTGCCCTTGCCGAAAATTAGTCAGCCGTACGTGTTTAGATCTATTTGTGGGTTCTCTGTTCTGTTGCATTGGTCTGTGTTTCTGTTTTTATGCCAGTATCATGCCATCAAAACATGTCTTCTATCATTTCTTCTTTCTCTGAGTACTACATGTACAGATCAAAAGCCTTAAAAATGGCTATGTCCCACAGCCCAGGAATGCTCTTAACTCTGGAAAAGGAAGAGTCAGGGTGGGGCACACAGTCTCAAAGGAATGTTGGTAATGTTCTGTATCCTATCTGTGAGTGCTCATTCTTTCTTTATTCTTGAAGGTTCTTGGGGGTGGGGGGGGGTGTAGAATGAATTTTATCCTAAAAGGTAATCAGTAATGCATTTATATTGATGTACAAAGCATTTGTTACATTAATAGCATTGTTTATAATGTCAGAAAGATCAAAAACATTCTCACTTTATACTACTTAGCAGAGTGATTATATTATACTTTTCATAGGATGGAACATTATACCCTGTTGAAAATGCATAATTCTTAACTTTAGAAAATACTCATGGAATGTTGTCAAAAGTAGGATTAGAAATCTATAGAATGATTCCACTTTTGCTTCAGATCTACATATGTACATTAAAAAAGACCAGGAAGTTATGCAAGTAGTTTTTTAGTTTTTGTCTTTGTACTTGCCTGTATATTCCATTTTTGTACAAGGAATATAGATTATATAATCAGAAAAAGTTTTAAATAAAGACAGCATTTGCTGACCAGTTGAGTGGAACAAAAATTGGCTCGGCAATTTAAACTAACCACCTAAAAGCAGGGGGCTCTCATTTCAGACAACACAGCAGACTGGATAACCTGAACAACCCTGCAAATGATAACTAATATGCTGGATGAATATTTTAAATGTTTTACGTCTGCAGCTTCTGTCAGGGAAATCGAGAAACTGCAGAGGTAAAAGTCAAAGTAAAGGCAAGTCCTTGTGAGGTCAAATGAGCTATACCTGTTAACATGGATGGATCTCTTTTTCTTTTTACTTATATGATCCCCAAGTCTGTGACATGAATCTCAAAACATTGAACAGCAGTCACAAAAGAACCCATAAAGTAGGATTCTGTTGATATACTCAAAAACATGCAAACAAACCATTGTTTAGTGATACACAGAAGTAAAACTAAGGACAAGCCAGCAAATCATAATCCTAAATTCAGACAGGTGTGCTTTTGGGGGAGGAAAGGGTATGAAATCTTGGAGGCACACACAAAGAGCTCTTAAGGTAGTGGTAATGTTCTTTAGCAGATGTAGTTTACACAGTGTTTATTATTTTTTAATTGCATATCTATGGGAGAATGTAGATTTTGTAGGTAGTTCACTTTCTTACTTGTTGTTTTGAATGGTGAGTAGAAAAAATAAAAGCAGTTTTTCCCTATTCTCATCCCCATGATAATCAACACAGAAGACTTTGTGACCAACCAACCAATTGGTTCTGCAGCTGACACCAACGGAGTGTCTTCCAGAACGCTACATATGCTCATTTATTGTAAAGGATGTTACAAAGGATACTGATAAAGAGATAATGTATAGGATGAGGTGGGGGAGCTTCCATGCCCTCTCTGGACACACCACCCTCCAGGAACCGGCGTTCAGCTATCTGGAAGCTCTCCAAACTCTGTCCTTTTGGGCTTTGTGGAGGCTTCATTAATACGCGGGCATGATTGATGAAACCACTGGCCATTGGTGATCAACTTAACCTTCATTCCTCTCCCCCTCCTTAGAAGTTCTGTCTAATCCTGTCTTGGTGCTTCTGGTGACCTTCTCTCATCCTGAAGCTACCTAAGGGCTGCCTAACATCAGTCAACTCATTAGCATACAAAAAGACATTAATTTGGAAATTTTAAGGACTTTAGGAGTTGTATGCCTGAAAACAAGGTCCAAGACCAAATAGGTATTTCACAGCCTCACAAACGGGCAATGCATGCACATGTGAGGATTAAAATCAGCTTTTCTAGTTTCCTGTTAATTCTGTTGTTACTTTACTGGGATCATGTTAAGCTTCTAGATTATTTACAAAGAATTAACAACTTCATACAAATGTGGGCTTTTCCATTTCTTCTGGTCATTTTTTCTGTACCTCAGTAGTATTTTTAAAGTTTTCTTCATGCATATTATTCTGTACCTTTCTTGTTTTGCATGTGTTATATACATACACATATATGTGTGTATATGCATACAAGTAGTCCTCAGTTTACACAATAGCATGAGGCAATAAAAATGACCAGTCACCATGCAAGTTGGAACCATGCAAAGTGATGTTAATAATTAATGGGGAAAATTACATTTGTTCCATGAACTTTAAAATTTTATATTAAAACATTAAAACCTCCCTTAGTGTCAGTTATAAATATATAGGGAAATGAAAACTAAGAAAAGTAATATTTATTTAGAACACTATGTTTCTGAGTCAGTTTTCTGTTGCTATAAAAGAATACCTAAGATTGGGTAATTTATAAAGAAAAGAGTTTTTTTAGCTCACAGTTCTGCAGGATAAGTTCAAGGGCACAGCCCTGGCTTTTTTTTTTTTTTTTTTTTTTTTTTTT